>JACXIT010000170.1:1876546-1908709 GCA_014737525.1 Bombus difficillimus
AACGAAACAAATTTCAAATAATATTATCAATGAAGCAATGAAACAAGAAAAGTGACTATCAGGAACGAAATAATAAGAATGCTAATAATACGTTCTTAGTTTCTTTTAAATGCAGCAATTTATAGAATTATATCGTTCGATATCATCAAATTGATAACGAAACAAATTTCAAATAATATTATCAATGAAACAATGGAACAAGAAAAGTGACTATCAGGAACGAAATAATAAGAATGCTAATAATATGTTCTTAGTTTCTTTTAAATGCAGCAATTTATAGAATTATATCGTTCGATATCATCAAATTGATAACGAAACAAATTTCAAATAATATTATCAATGAAACAATGGAACAAGAAAAATGACTATCAGCAACGAAATAATAAGAATGCTAATAATATATCCTTAGTTTCTTTTAAATGCAGCAATTTATAGAATTATATCGTTCGATATCATCAAATTGATAACGAAACAAATTTCAAATAATATTATCAATGAAACAATGGAACAAGAAAAGTGACTATCAGCAACGAAATAATAAGAATGCTAATAATATATCCTTAGTTTCTTTTAAATACAGCAATTTATTGAATTATATTGTTCGAAATGATCAAATTGTAGTCTCGATTTCCTCGTGCCAATCATTCCAAATTTAAATAAACGCAATCAGGCTGTACATGAAATTATCATTATTAAAGCAAAGAATTCCTAATTATCATTTAATTAATGATAAAATCGATACAGCGAATTGGTCGAATAATTTAAAACATCGCAAGGTATCCGTATCCTCAAAGCGACGCTTTCAACCAATGAGACGATATTCTATTAATTTGAGTCACGACCCAACTTTGTGCTACGATGCGAATACGTGCGACATCTGTTTAATTGCGATCTCGCATATTTAGCGTGCTATAGATGCTTTGAATTTAACGTGTATTACGGCAGATCCCGAGAAGTACGGGAATATTCAAAAATTTCGTTAAATATTTCAAGTTCAGCGCACGTAACGCAACGCAACAGTGAAATGCATTCGTTGCATTTTTATGATGATTTTCATACGACGCAAACTCCATATATCATATTCGAACGTGTATGCCACGTATTTTTAGTTGTCATTAAACACGTGACTGCTTGGTTTGTGACTGGGCCGATATCAATACATATTTATGATATTCAAACAATTCGATATCAAAGTACTCCAAACGGAAGTATCGAAGGGTATCGGAATTTTAAGCATCAATTTTCAACATCGATATTCCTTGAAATATCCATATTGTACGATACTTCAGGCATCGATACTTTGTAAAATTATTTATACTCGTTTAATATCTCACTGGAATATTATTTTCAAAGTTGGTAAGAGTTTCTAATAGTATTTTTTACGTAAAAAAAACAGACGAATAGTAATATACAATGAAATGGAAATGTTGTTCTCTGTAATTTATGTAAACTGTAAAATCACGATCTATATCTCGTACAGCGAAAGACATGTACAATGTTACGGGATGAAGATATAAGGCGAATAACATAGGAACGTGATATGTCTTCCTGTAGTTGCAAGAACCACTCTATTGTTACGAGCTGAAAAATTCTTTGTATAAATCATCAAGATTCATTATGCGCATTAGAAATGGCGATTCATCACGAAGCGTAATTCTTCGTAGCTACCATTTTGGATGGAATTCTTCAAGTATGAGCATGTACATATATTGCTTTTGTTCTGCATGTAACAAGAAAATTCTTTGGTCTTTTGCACGAAAGTGGATCCGTAACTTTAATTACCCTAAAATCGTGTATCTGTACTCTCATCAATTAAATAGCACGTATCTTTATACTTAACGTTTATTATTCCTAAATGTATACATAAATCGTCGATTAATGAAATTGCAAAGCTTTATGTATCTTCACAGAATCACGTAAAACACCATGACTTTATAACAAAACAAACTCGTCCGGACTTTTGCTTCATACCTTGAAAATATCAGAATATTCTACATTCATAAACTATTATATTTTACGTAATTTATTTTTTCAATCAGCAAAGTTCTTTCATTTTCGTTGCTACCGTCTATAGGTAGCAATCTTGAAGAGAATAAGCTGTTTTTAACGTATCGACAGCGATCGATGGAAAAGTGCTCGTATAGTCTTGAATCGATACAATGACGCTCCCGATGATTTGATCTAAGATCGCTGTCGTAACGCACGTGATCATGTCCCATCTAGAAGCGTATCTTCGTAAGAACCTGAGCCATAAATTCTTCGGGGGTGAGTTCCACCCGCGGAGCGTTTATAGCTAATAAACGTAAATACCTGACGTGCTGCTTATGCGAAATACACAACATATTGATACACATTAACTGTCAAAACGTAGGGAGATGGGCGACGACAATGTCGGCAAGAATGGTGCCGCGAATACTTCACTGAATAACGATTTTAATGTTTCCGTATGCATGGGAATTTGTAAACGACGCCGGGTTCGAGTAATCGTACGAAACGTCAAGGTACGGGTTGGATTTAACGACTCGTCAGATTCCTCCACCTCGTTCCGTTTATTTTAATCTCCAAGTGGCCGCGATGATTGCGCCACTCAGATTACGAAGACACAAATAAATCCACCGTTATTTCTCTTATCTTCGCCGTTTAAACAAATTCACAAGTCATATACGTGCTAGACACGTCTGTTGCAAATACAGTAGATTCCACTGTTATTCGAAACTCGGTTATTCTCTATAAATTTGTTTTTGTTAAGGTATAGAGAAGATTTGGAGAGGACAAGAAGTTAAAATTTATTTACAAATTATCTAAATTTAGCTCTACGTGTAGGTTACTCTCTCAAAGACTCGACAACACACTCGCTCGCTTGTTTGTTTTCTTCTAATCGCTCTTTTGTCTCAACTGAGACTTGGACATCCTGCGACGTTCACATACACCCTAGGGAGAGGATACATACACGAGTCTGCTCGCTCTTCTCTCCCTCACTGTCACACTTGCAATATAAATGTACTATCTATTTAACAGTTTTACACGGCAAATTTCCATTCCTATAATAGCTCTCGAACGCGTGATACTAACTAGCCGCTGTTTCTCGAACGAGAGCCGCGAGAAATGCCACGTTTCTCCACCATTAGAGGAAAAGTTATTTAGCGTTACGGGCCAACGTTCTTTAAAAGAACGATGGAAGAAGAAAAAAAAAAAATGGGAAAAAACAGGTGGTGGCACAGAACGGCGGAGACGAGGTAAAGAAGGTTCGCGCGATGTACACACGAAGGTGGATGATGTACACGTGTTAAGTCGCGCACGAGAAGCGTGCACGTAAGGCGAGCGTATATCTCGAGTTGGCCGCATGCAATCTACTGGTATGGAAGGGAAATAATATATAACGAGCAGGAGAAGATGAAAGGTGGTTGTGATGGAAGAAAAGGGGGGAAAAATAAGAGCGAGAAGGCGAAATCTGACGAGAATCGAGGAGAAAAGTGTACAAACCTCGGGGGTTCTTGGCGCAGCCGAGCAATGTCCGCTCTTTCCTGCAATTATGCTTCGAGGCGAATCCGTCTCTCGTTCGTTGGAGCTGCGAGAGACTTGCACGCGTTCTCAGTTGAACACGTGCACGTGCTTGTGCCTCTGGAAACATTAGCATGGTCTTGAGAAAGCCACGGTTCTTGTAGGTTCTCGCGGTTTCGCGAAATTAAGACGTGACGAGGTTCGCGGAACGGAACAATTCGCTATGCCTCGGCTCGTTGCCTCGCGTTTTCTTCAAATTGACGGCGTTCACCCGAAATGAATCGAAAGTTTATTGTACGCTGCCACGGGGCGACTTGAAGATTACGCTGGTTAGTCTGCACGGAATTTAAATTGCACGTATTAATTAAGTCACCGTATGTAGTGCTATTTATAAGGAATAGGAAGAATTATGGAATTTTTTAATAGATTCTGTTCAAAATATGCACCGTGGAACTTTTTTTAGAAAACGTTCACACGTTCTAAGTTCCGATGAGAACAGGAAAGTTCTTGAAAATAAAGGTTTTAGTGCGACGTAAACATTTTTCTATAAGAGGAATTTTGTTGGGAATATTCAAGAAATTCTCGATTATTGTAACAAATGCTAAATACCATCCCGTGAATAGCAGTACAATGTATATTATTAAACAATTGTTACAGTCAAATTGATATTCCGAATATATCGTTTATTTGTAATATTTACGTAGATAATATACCCTCGTATATTATAGAATTTCTGTGTATTTCAGTTTATTTAAATTATAGAAAAATATTTAAGTGTTATTTTTGACAAGTTCTCTTTTCCGCTCAATATTTTTTATGAAACGGTTAATTAATCATGTTATGATTTATATACCATTTACTAAATAACCTTATGAACAATATGATATTGTTAAATAAAATTAGTATGTAATATATTAGTAATATATTGGTATTTTTATTTATCCTATGGAATCTTTTCTAATATACATTCTAAGATAACTTGTTTTCATGAAACTTTTATTACACAGATTTTAAAATATTTGTTCCATGAGAAGACTTTTCAAAGAAGTTCCTTTAAAGAAAAGCAACGTCTCTTTTCGCAAAAATTCCACAGGAACAGATATTTTCTGAACGAACATATTGTCGAAACGAAACGAAACATGTAAGCAAAAACATATTAAACAACCGAAAGATAATTATTTATTTTAATGCCTATCCATTATTCATTTATCAATGCAAACCAATGGAAGAACAAAAATAAATAATAATAAATATAAGAATAACGTTGAAAGTAACGTATAAGGACGAGTATTAAAAATATTGCTAAATTCGCAAAACAAAATTATTTTACGATTATACATCTAGAAACGTAATTCAGGCCAATACAAACATATCTGGCTGATACAATATCTGTTATTAAATAAAATTGATAAAAGATGATCGTTTAATTCGGTTCAGATATTGATAAAAATATTCATCGTTGCAGAAATAACCAAACGTGAAACATGTTGAAAAACATGAAAATAAATCGGAAAATAAGAGAATACGAACAATTTCGGGAGTCTGTTATCAGTGTCAGCACGTTATTTTAGCAAATGCTGGTCCACGTTAAGGCGGTCATAAATGCGTGCACCGGCCAAAAGTCGAAGATTAATTGGAAACTCGAATTTGATCGCCAAATGTTGATAAAGAAAAGCGGGGAGCGGTTTATGATTCCAGAAAAGAGAGACAAATGGATTCGTGCCAGAAAGCTGTGTAGCCTGACCCGCCGAGAGAGTCAAAATGGAAACAGGCAAAAATCCAAACTTTCGAAATTATGTCAAGAATTATTAACGTCCATGCGTCGTCGTTGAATTCTCAAGAAGTGGAAGCAGAAGTAGCATGGTTTTCAAAAAGGTAAACGTTCTTTTTGGATTAAAGTGAACTGAAACTAAATATGCATTGCTCCTCGGAAGCGTTCGCGTAGCTGTTGCACTTGCACATTGCACTTGCATTATGCACTAGCACTTTGCGAAAAACCGGAGAATCAAAAATATCGTGACATCTCACCATCGTGAAAGTTTGAAATCTGAAGTCTAAAAACTAAATTTGTGCTATTAATTTCTCTGTCGCTGTCCTAAAATAATCGCTGTTAGACTAGAACAGCGGTGAATGTCATTGACATTAGAGACGAAGTTGCACTCAATTTACCCGCACTTTTCCCCTTTTAATAATCTCGTCGAAACTTCGAAAGTGAAATGAACATCGAACTAACCGTAAGTATCTGCGATAAATTCAACTTCAAAGTAAAAATTTACTTTCAACCAGTATTCATTGGGTAATTGGATAAACAATAGATAATTCGCAAAAGTTCAAGGTATATTTTTACTTCGAACGCTTAATTTTTATTTTTATCTCGTGTCTCAAGCGACAGAGGTGAATTTTGTCGTTTTTGCGATCACTGAGAATCTTCTAACAAAAGGAAGATACGGATCGCGAGCTTCTCTCGACACAAGCAGCCGCTATAAATAATTTGCGACTAGATATCGTAAACGTCATGCAGCTTTTTCAAAATATAAATCACTCCAACCGAGGCTCGTTGTAAAATCTTACCCTCTACTTTACTTTCTGCTACAACAGCTGGACATAAACGTCTCTCCTCTGATGCGGTTGCTTCTGTATAGTGAAGCGAAATGTTGCATTCGGTAGCGCATTATAATTTTACGTTGTAACATGATCGTAAACAAGCGCACACGAACGAAAGATAATGTTGAATTTGATCATTTCGTTATGCGAGGAAGCTAATATGATAATCGTTCGTCATAACGTTATTTTCCGTATTTTCGCGAATAACAGATTTCACGTTATTTAAATAACGTGTTACGTTCATAAATGGATTGTTTAGAATACAAATAAAACAATAGTACACATTACACGTATTTATATGACGTAAGTATTAGGACACATTGTTGGTTGAAATTATTAAGCAAACGAATGTAATTAATCAAAATGTTGCATCCAAAAATTGCACGTATGTGTAGGATAAAATATAATGTAACACAAAAGAACAATGTAATCAGTTCAGAATTACATGTTGTCCCTTATAATCTCTTAGAACGTTGAATCAATGATCTCGTGCGAGCTTTTAAATGCTGAATATAACAAGGCACTGACTGGTAGAAAAGAAACTTAGTCTCGTTTAATTTTATGGTCACCGGTTCTTCCTTTTTCCATTTTTCATTCGAATTGATCGCACGATGTAATAGAAATACCGTGACTCGCATAAAATTGTATTCGACGTGCAATCTACACGACTCCATCGCATTCAAATACATACGTATATTTACAACGTGATAAGTTTCCGTGCTACCAAAGTTAGCGCCAGAGGTGGTCATTATCCTGCATAAATACCGATAATATAATAGTTCAACGACGTAGAAGCATTTCGCGTGAAAGCCAACGGGGAAACTCAGTGAACGACGTTTGAGAGGCGAGAAGAGGGAACATGTTGGAGCAGTGGCCAGAGTTGGATGGAAGGAACATAAAACACAAGTCGATCAACGACGTCGAGCCGCGTAAACCAACAGCACCGAGTATAGTTGCATGTATAAAGGCATTGCCCGCGCCTTTCAGAACCTCCGCGAAGTATCGCGAAAAACTTAGTTTTGCCAAGACGATAAATCATCTTGAAATTCGCCCGGGCTGACAGCCATGTAGTTTTACGAGGGCCTGCACGCAAAATGCAAAGCAGCGCCCGCAGACCCTGTGGGCTTGCATCGCAATTAATTAGCGTTTCGTGATACCCGTGCATGTGCCGAACCACTCTTTTTTTTATATCAGCTAACTAAAAACTGGTCGCACGATAAGCTAACGCCATTCGATGATCCTGCGGGACGTATAGCAACGTTCCAAAGGACATGGAACACCTGACCGCAGATTAACAATTCTATGAGGGAATTTTTCTACAGGACGAAAATGAACGACAAGGGACGCGCCTGGTTCGTCTCGCCGAATGATCCGGATGGCATGCGAGTATGTTAGCAAGTATGACGAGATAATTGGAAGTTACTGAAGTGACACGTAAAGCAGTATTTTTCGACAACTATTATTCTTCTTGTTAATTCCAGCAACTTGTCCTTGATATTAATCTAACAAGAATATAAGACTATTCAGTCCTGTTTTTTAACGTTTCAATGTATTTTATTGGCTCGTTTCATTCTTTTCTTTTTCATTATGCATTTTAGTATAAAGCTTGATGTAAATATTTTCTTCGTTTTTAACAGAAGCTTGTCAAAACTGTAAATGGAACGTACATGAAAAGTGAAAAATCTTTTCGAAATAAGACGTACAAACAAAATCGCTCGTTTCTTGAAGCATGTGTTAAATAAATGAAACTATGAAACTTGACAACGAATACACAAATTACGAAAGAGTGGCCGTACCATACAAGAAATAAAAACGTATTGAGGGGCAAGGTGCGAGACGATAATAAATCTAACAAGTAGAAGAATATGGTATTTTATTAAAATCCTTGCATTAATGAAAACGTAGAGTTAAATTCTCATAATGCAAGCACATTTTGAAAAACTTCATAGACTATTTAACTTGTATTCATTTATAAATCATATATTTACAATGAACAATATGTGATTAATCCTTATATTATATATAACCTTTTTTTTTTGTATTACAAATCTTTCACTTGCGTTCGCTTGTCCTATGTTAGTATCCTTCAAATTCCTTCAATGAATATTGCAATATCTTTAGAGCGCGACAACGTACCGTGTATATCAATTTAAAACCAATGCTTCAATCCTATATGTATAATTTTCACGATTCGCCTAGGACTTGGAATATCATAATTCATTTAAATCGCTTCTTAATGCACGATGCTTTTAGTTAATCGTTTGACACTTGAACGTTGTCACATAGGTCGACGAATCTAAACGGAGAACATACGGAGGAACAATCCACTTGGTCAATATTTTACGACGCTATAGCGCAGATTTGATAACATTCCCTCGTAGGAAACAGGAAAATTTGATTCTCAGTAATCGTAAAATTTATAACTAACGTTGCCGTCAGGTACAATGCCCGCATCAACCTGATCGGTAGCGATTGAATGATTCTGAACATCGCTCTGCCTTTCGTTATCGTGAAATGTTTCCAGGAAACTTAGCGATTCCATTTTGATCATGACTTTTTAACAAATCCGCTTTTAGGCGGTGGGCTAACAGGTTTTTCAGATATAGGTGTAGTAGGATTCATTCCAATGACACGTGCCATAGGCGGTATCCCGTCACATTTAGAGGACGACGACAAGGTTGGCGATGGGGACAGCCGTTCTACGCACAACGTTTGCTGTGGAAGTTGTGCGTCTGTCTGAATGCCAACGGAGCCATATATTTCCTTTAAGATCATCAGCATAGTATCCTCAGACTCCCTAGACAAAAATGTATAATGTTTCGAGTTAATTAAGAATTTTCTACAAAGTACCTACAATACTCATTGGAAGAGTGCGAGTGCATCTATGGAAAATTTAAAGGTGCAAAAACATATAGAATACACATAATAGCGTTGCACAAAAAGTACAGTAGTCGTTATAATATTTAGAGGGTCAAGCAAATCTCTGCCTAAGTTCTACTCCTTTAGACATGTTCATAAAGTTATAAATTAACATATGAAAATATTAGCACATACTATTTTAAACTCTTTATCATAAATAATAAAGAGAAACGATCAAAAAATATTTATCTTGTAAAACTCAAGAACTTTGTCAAATAATCTAAGTTATAATTAATTTGCTATTTATATACATGAAGCTTTACATGAAGCCTTCAATGAAGACTTTTCAATAACTTCTAATACGATTTGAAAAATTTTACTAACCAGTAACAGACGTGACTTGTCAATGCAAAAATGTACTCGTTAATGTACTCGAACGGAGCTTCTTGAAGGACGTAATCTATTCTTCGCCCACCATTTAGGTTGCCCACTTTAAGCTCAACACCGATATCGTCGTTAGTTTGTTGATCCGAAACTGTTTGTTGCAACTGTTCTTCCATAACTTTATCTATTTCACGCTCGAGTGTGTTATTATCTGATCTGTGAAACACCGCCAACTGATAAACAGAATTCCATGTACTTCTTACGGAATCCAGTAGCCTCTGCTTCAGATCCGCGCCGACCCGCGCCATTGTTTCCTTTAATTCTACAAGATACACAAATTATGGCAACATTTCTTACGTATTTTTTATTTCTCTAATTTTCTCTCCGGTCGAATACCTATCACTATTTTCAATTTATAAAAAACTAAATTCAATTTATAAATTGTTTATCACATTAGAACTTCCGTGACATATTTTGCAATAAATAGAGGCAAAAATGTTTCAAAAGAAATTCTTACAAAATATTATAAAGAATTCTGTTTTATTTTATATTAGTAAATTTGTACTAATCTCTATACTAACTTTAAATTACAATTTGAAAATGCATAACTATAAATCAACTTTATATTAATTTACAGAAACACTAAATTTTTAATGGAAACAAATGTAGAGATACTTAAAAGAATGTTGGAATGAATTCTATTACATGTAAAGACACGACAAGTAAATAAAACCGTACCACAAATAATATGTTACTAGTTAAAATGCTTTAAAATATCTCTTTTGAAATGTAAAGTAAAAATTGTTTAACTGATCCGAAATAGATTTTGTATATCACTGTAGGTCTCAAATGAACACTCACCTAAATGCATTCTCTTACGTCCTTTATGGTGGGGAATCAACATTGGTCGATATTTAGGAGCATCTGGATTAATGAGTGCTTCGACTCTATAAGCTACTGGGTCGAACGGATGAAATATGTTGAAAAAGGCGGGGCACGTTGGTAATACAAAATCTTCCCCGAGCATATCAATGCCACGAACTGTCACGAACATACCAATTGGACTACCGAGAGCGAAAAAGGCACGTGGGTGAAAATGTAACTGTGTATAATGTATATAAGGCTGACCCGTTCCAGCAGAACCTACTACGTAGCTTATCTTTTTACTGAGACGTCGTTTTGCTACATGATCGGATAATTGAGAGGGATCGATATTTTCTTGATTCTGAAACAAACAAAATTAAACTGTCGTTGTAAACTAAAAGTAAATTAATAGTTCGAGTAATAATAAAAGTTTATGATTAACTTTTTAATAATTATCGTTCGACCGTATTCGCGCTGAGACGCGTTTGTTTGAATGATTTTGACACCGAGTTCACAGTTTAAATATCACTATTTATTTCCAAAAACTTTTGAACGATATATAAAGAAATATTCTGTACTATTCTAATTTTTAAATGATCCGTAAGATTTTCAGAATTATCAGTTTATATGAAAGCGTAATGTAATATAATAAATCAAGTTGAAAGAATTTAGAAAAATTAATTCTGACTGGATGTGTCGAGTAATAGGTATACAAGCAACGCATGAAAATTGGTTTTCATCGGCAACTTTAACAAGAATGATTTTTCTGAAATTAATAATCTCTCAAAATATAAAAATGATAATAAATAAAAAGGTTTCTTCGCGCATTCTTTAATCAAAGACTTGTTCGATCATTTTTCTAAATTCTCTTTTCTATGTTTCCCCTTTCAAAATCGAGTAAACATGATTTACTTACTTGCTCTTCGTTAGTTTCACTGTCATCGCACGATGTATCATCCGGCAGCGGTTTCTGATGGCACAGGAGATCAAATAAAATTAAACTACCTAAAGAATGGCCGCCCAGATATATTCCACCATCGAAATCCGGGTTACGTTTTTTGAAAAGAGCGGCTAGTCTGTTTATTTCATTTCCAACCGTCTCTGTGATGGTTTGACAATATACGGGACTAGTATAGAAAAGTATGTCGAGCAACGTGTCATTGGTGAAATGTCGTAATTTCGGTATACTCTCCAAAGTGATCGCTTGTAATTTTTTATCGATTCCAGTATCCTCGGAATGAAGAGTCGTGTGCCACGAGATTGGTAAAACTTCTATCCTATTCACGATTCTCTGTTCACTGGCGGTTCGATAATGTGACTGGACTAACTGCAGCGAAATACTTCGAAATTCGTCGACTGTAAATCCATAACACGAGTTATTAATAGCACCATTAAATTGTTATTACATTAAACTTATTACCAATACAAATAGTTATTACAATGTATTTCTATTATTTATTATTCGTGAAGCTTTTTGGAAAAAAATAAAACAAAATGGCAAATCGAGTAAATCGGGTCAGAAGCTTTAGTATCAGACTTGTTTACCATGCAAAAATATAAAATTATTTTTCATACATTTAAGAATTTAACACAATATTACTTTTCATTTGTCATGTCGTTCAGAATTTCCTCACTAAGAAAGTAGAATGTTTAGAGATAGTACAAGTTTATATTTAAAGGAATATTGAAAATTTCTAAAAATAATCCTGATCGTACCAACTTCTTCCACGGTTCGGAATTTCAAGTCACAAACGCTTCCGATGCCATGAACGATGAACAGAAGATGATCCACTTTCTCAGGCTCGCCATCTTCGATGTGGAACTCGTCAAGTCCTCTTTTTATCACCTTAGGCCTACTACCAGCACCCTGTAAATATGCACTGTCCTCTGAGCCCTGTACAAATTGTGATTCAACATTTCCAACAGAACCATTCGTGCGTAATGAAAAAGAAAATAATCGGAATAAAAATGAATGCGTGACATGCCTGCAAAGACAGCAGTTTATATTGCGCTGAACGATAGCTAGAAAATCAACGATTATTTTATAAATTGTTTACTATGCTGATGAAATTATAGCGAACTCTGCCAGCAACAAAGATTTAGTTCAAAGAGCCTAAAATATATTTCATTCATCAAGTATGCAATTTATTAAGTAAGTCTTCTTCCAGTTACACGTTATACTTAATTTATACAGCCTGCAAGATAAAGTCATTTTATTTATTTAACCACAGACTATATTTTCCATAAAATATAACTGCATTTAAGATGCATCTTTTCTTTTAATTTATTTCAAATTTGAATTTTATTTTAAAATGTAGCGTAATAATACTTGGAAAATATTTGGCAAAATACTTAAATGTCAAATTTAGCGTAAACTGAAAAAGTGTGGCATTCAAAAAATAAGCATCTATCTAAAGTGTTTAGTATAAAATATTCTAATCATACACACACACAGTAAAAAGATTAAACACAATAGTTAAAACAAAACAGAATATAAATGTTAAAGCACATTGAAAATTCATATTATTAAGGAACAAATTTTTAATGATGCGTACTACTTAAGACACATTAGAATTCATGTGCACATATTTGTACATTAGTTGACTAAAAGATCAAATAATACTTTTAATCTTCGTACCCAAAATACAAATATATGAGACAACAGTATAAAATAAACATCAGAATTAGCATATATATTTATACATACAAAATAATTATCTAATACAAGGTGCCTCACAATTCATGATACAAACGGATAAAGGAAAATCAATAATAACAAAATTGCGTTAGAGACATCGTTTTTGGGAAAATTGACTTTGAACAACTTGTGACGTATACATGAATTTTCCTAATCTCCAATTAGACAGAAGTATATAATCGATGGGGGATTATTATTATACGTATGAACAAAAAAAAAAAAAAAAAAAAATGTAAAATAAAATTTATCAATTCCGAATGCTTTTTAAAAAACAATACTCTTTTATGGTAACCCTTTCTGATATCAAATAAATATTAATTTTTTTGCGTGCTTTTAAATTTTAATCCACTTTTCAAAATTAACTTTTCTACACCCAACGACAGACTGTAATGCGTTAATATATTCGATTTCAGTTTAATTTTTCCATATACTATACATTCCATAACACATTAATAGAACGTTGATACAACAGAATACTAATAAAAAAAGAAAATAATACGTTTAAATAAAAAAACAACACAACAACAAAAAGATACAGTAATATGTATAATTTACCGCGCTATTGCCCCACGAAGCTGCCAATTCTGGTGATGCAGCTGTCAAATAATGGGCCTGAACTGTGGCACTGTGAAAGATGATGTATTCTCCGCTGTTCAAGTCGATCCTTCGGTTCCAACTGTTCGACAGACATGCTTGTTTATACTCTTCCTCGAGTTTGGCAGCAATGCTTTCGTCGTAAGGAACGTATCTTGACTCGGTTGGTCCTTTGAAGAACCAAGAACATCGTCTCACTTCCGTCGATTCTCCGCTCCAATAAACGGGGGATCTCTGACGACGTAAAATGTCCACGTCGTAACGACCTCCGTCAGTAGCAACTGTCGTTTCAGGGGTTATTTCGCTAGAATTGTGAACGTCTTCTAAACGCAAACTGTCTTGCATGGAGAACGGAAGCCATAGCACTTTGTGTTCCACCTTCTTGCGATAAAACCAATGGTGATACACTCCTCTGTACTGCATGCGTTTATCCATAGAGCCAGCAGCCTAAAATTAATCACAAAATATAGAATACGGAATAGATAAAAAATATTCTCTTAATAGAACAATCATGGATTAAAAGAATATGTTATTCTTATGAGTTAGATAATGGTTATGGATAGACTTGCGGATCTATATCATAATATGAACAGCTAAGACTTAAATAGGGATTCGTTTTATCTATTAGAAATTACAAAAAGTACTCTATTGTGGATATTTTGTATGTTTTTGTATATTGTAGACATTCATTAAATGCATAGTGATGGAAGTAATTTCTCGGAATTATTATAAAATACAAATTATATCATATAAATACGATTACGTGTCTCACCAAGTTCTGAATATTAGAAGCGCCGTCAGTGTTGTCGCGTCCACCCAACGGGTTAACTGACATCTGGACTGGATTCAGCGTAGCCGAACCTGTGGGTTCCGGTGCAGTTGCCGTCAGAGGAGACGTAGTAGGAAATTCAATGCCAATTCCACTTGTTATATCGTACGTTTGTGTTGGTCCAGAGAAATTATTGAAATAGTGATGAGCGTGGTTCGTTGTTATATTTTGCGCTGGTGGCGAGTACAAGTGGCTTGCAGGTGTGTATTGCGGTAATTCTTGAAATTGTGCGGGATTGTAAAACAATGGCTGTTGCGGTTGTTGAGCAGAAGCGTTACATGTTGCAATCACAGTCTGAGAAATTTGATTACCGTCCCACGGCGACTGAGCTGCGGGTATCGAAGGACTAGCGAAACTGGAATCGATCGAGCTACCGAACGACACTTGTTGCAAATCGTTTCCTGAATAAAGTACGTCTACAGGGGCATTCGTGTTATGTTCTTTGTACTGGAAAGCAGAAAACGAGCTGGTATTCTCCTTCGGCGTATCGAAGAACGAGCTCGCAGATTGTGCGAAATTGTTCGAGGGACCGGGGAACGTGCTGGGGACTGAAGCAACCGCTGCAGAAGAACTCAACCTCTGGTCTGGCAGCTTTCCCACAAAGAAGTCACCACTCGATGCGATAGACTGGGGTTGATAATATTGTTGTGGGGGTTGCACGTTCGATGGAACACCATGACTCTGCGGTGCATCGAACTTTTCGAGATCTGTCTGCACTTCCTGAGAAGGTATCGTTGGCTGTATCGCCTCTGAAGCCTCTTGTCTTACAAACGCATTGCTCAACGCGTCAGATTTCGGTAAATCGTACTTGCCTTCAGCACTAGTTAAATTTACATCGTCGAAACTCTCAGCGATTTCACACTGTTTTGCACTTTCCTCGACTTTCGTCGACGTCTCGGTGGGTAGATCCGGCGAATCTTCCTTTCGTTCGGCAAGCAAGTGTTCCAACTTCTCCGAAACTTGAACCGCAGACACTGGCGCAAAGGTTACAGAAGGTTTCGCTTCCGCGCTTGGTCTCACAGTACTGTCCTTCAAAACTGACAAAGGCGAGTCTGTTTGACTCTTCGCTACCACCGGTTCTTTTTCTAAGTTGACCGTCTTCGAAGGGAAATCTCGTTGACCAGCGTATGCGTCAAAGGCGTAGTAAGAAACGTTGGCCGGAGTATTCTGTGGAGTAATCGGTTCCGGAACTTGCAGAGGAATTGTCCGGGCAGACGACAGAGGAACGTTTGGTCTGTCGACGACAGGAACAGTTTCGGAACCCAAATTTTGATTTTGAGGCGTCACACTTCGCGAAGTGCCGGTAGAGCTGTAAGGAACTGTTGCTGCCACTGGGCTGGACCTAAAAGACTCTTGCAAAGAGTTGGCCTGTGACAGATACTCCGGCGTCGAACGTTGTAACGACGGTGAATTGGTGGAAATCGACGTTTCAACGGGTTGGTAACTTGGAACTGGCGCGATAGATTCGTTTGGATTGAATATATTAGGTGTTGCGATATTCGATATGGTTAACGGCTGAGTTACCGGGGCGGAATATTGTTTGGACGCGTTTGATGTTAAATCGGGCGGCGGTGCGTATTTAAGACGTCTTTGACTGCCAAGCCGATATGAAATAGGTCCTAAAACGAAAGGAAAAGGATTATTATATTATGTATTATTTATTTAAGCCAATTACCTGGACACCAATTATCTAATATTCGTAACTTTCTAAGAAATCTAACAAATTTACCATTCGTTGACGATGGAAGCGTAGGTGGCACCGTCGATTGTGGCGGGGCTGACAAATTTCCGCTAATTCCAGAATTAACCTCGGCGGATCCTGCAAAATTCGTGCGTCGAGGATCGTGAAAATTGGCGACTACAGGAGGTGACGTATCCCTCAACGAGTTACGATCATGCGAAGGCACATAAGGATTTGTATTCTGTACACCGGTTACTTTCTCGACTCCTTGATTCGCCTGAGGTGTCGAATTGTCGCCGGTAATCGATGACAATGATAAATTCGGCAAGGAGGAAAGAATGGAGGTGAGGTAGCCTTGTTTCGTTGGCTGACTCGGTGGATTCTTACTTTCTTCAGGATGCAAGGGTATTGGCGTGAATTCACTATCCGCATCGGCTGCAGTCGCCGATGTTGTTGAATTCTGTAAATTCGCCGGCTCTTGGCCTACGAAGTTGTTCAGTTCAGCATCTGAAAACAAAATTTAACGATATTTTAGAATGTATAAAACAGTTTTATGATATAAAGATAATTTTCTTCGAAAGTGTTTCTTTTCTAAAATAAACAATAATAAGATTAATAATGATACGAATAGGATTATATTTTTCTATAATTGTTATTTAAAATACGTTTGGATTTCATGTAAAACAAATTATTCACGTACACGTTAGAAAGCAACGAATCTAATATTATCTTATTAGACAGAATTATACGTGTAAATCATGAAAATCATCGCCGAATGATAGCTTCGCAGATTTAATAAAATCTAACGTACGAATAAATTAACAAATGAATTCCTTATTTATGTGGAACAATATTATCTCGAGTATAATTATTCCACAAAAATTATACAAGCTATATCAACCTTTTAATCGCAACAAATACCATAATACAAACCTATTACCTCGCTTTTTCAAGGAACGCATAATTTTTAACTTTTCATCGCTCTAAATTCCTCGCGCTAATACCGAACAGAATAACAAACATCTCAGGCAACCCTGCTCTATCTTTAATCTTTAATAAAATCTCAAGTTTAAATCTGTCTTCTTACGAAGTAAAACCTGCGTGCTTAATCTCGATGCTTAAAATCTGACGCAACGCTATATAAATTACCCAAGTTCCTGAAAATCCTCTATTTACATGACGTAGAAACGACGTAGCTCAGCAATCATAACCTGTTACAGTTCTAAAGCCATCCACAATCTCATTCTTTGCTGTATTAACCGTGAATCCCTCAATAAGCTGATACCTCGACTGGATTATTCACAAATTGTCAATATTGGACAGGATACAATGAACGTAAATCCCGATGACAAAGATAATTGTCTGTGTCTTTCCCTACGCGTACGATTGTGCTGACATCCTGTTGGATCTCGTATTACCGATTTCTATAGCCGATCTCACATCCTGTACACGCGTTCACATCAAACACCTATGATTGTGCAATATGCCGCGTTTACACCTACATTTACTTTGCGACCACGTTATCGTCCACCTAATTGACAAGACACCTTACCCTTTCGTAAACGGCTACGCCCGCAACTTTATAAGTAACTGCCTCATTTTTACGACGAGTTTTCCGATCACAGTGTTCCCGAAACATCGAACGATATCATGTCATCGTTAACGTGTTTCTGGTTCTTGTTTGTTTGTTATTTGGTGTGTATCAAATGCGCGATAGTTTTCGACGATACGTCGATTGCGAACCCTATTGGAAGTATCGATGGAGATTCGAGGAAAAACTGGACGCTTTTCAGGCAATCGTTAGATTCGAAAGCTCCACAGGCACCTCATTGGATTCGTTCAATACAGCGTTCAGTGGATAAGAAAGTTTTTAAACAATTAGAAAATATCGGTGACGATGGAATTTTACTTTCCTCTACGGACGCGTGTTCCAGGTGAGGTGATCACGAGGATCTGCTAAGAATTGATCTTTGGAATTTTCTTGCATGGAATCATCGAGGATCAAAGGATCATTATTTGAGCCGTGATGAACGAATTCTTTGATGCTCATAAGGCTTTTGACGAGTATTCTTAGATCTAGATATCAATTTTCTTACATTTGTATATTTCCTTGGGCAATGAAATTTTTAACATCTTTTATATCTTCGAGAGAAGACTTAAGTATTCAAAGTAATCACTCTTCATAAACATAATTATGAATGGGATATAGAATGAAGAGCGAATGTAGAAAAATTTCACAAAAATTATTCGTATAACTGTTTTAGCGATGATGTAACCAACTTGTACTGAAACATTCGACTTATCTTAATGACAAATAGCCGATAATTCGTAACTTGCCCAAGAACCTAATAAAATATCTAAATAAATATCTAATGCAGTGAACCACAAAAATTTGCGTATGTTTAATGAATTCTATGTATTCGACTTATTTGAAGTAACTAAAAACGCACATTGTTGCGAAATGATGTACGCTCGCATATCAGTAAAAGCGACTTTAAACTTGCTCGGTATATTAACATATTTCTAAAGGCAATTTCAAAAAACTTGAAGCACATTTTTTATAAAATACGTGGAACTTGAATCTTAAATCGTACGTTACGTGCACTCGATGATTACGGTGCACTTGTAAGATATTAATATGTACAATATTAAATGTTAAATAACATTGTTCGTCGTATATTTAAGATAGTAAATAATAAAATAAAATTTCAATTTATCATAAAGGTACTGCATTGATAGATACAACAAGAACGGAGTCAATAAACAATATATCAATGTCTTCTGGACTGACGACATAGACATGTTAGGTAAGATACATTAACACGCAAAAAGTAATTATAATTTCAAAACAACACGCGAAAACTGTAAAACAGTCATGCTTTATGGATTTATTCTGTAATCTAACCCCAATATATTAACATTTATATTATCATAGTTTTTATGTAATTAGTAATTAATTGTATAGCAAACTAATCTGCTTAGTTGTCTACTTTCGACGTAGTTTCAACTAAGCTTCGATAAAATTGAGTAAATAGCAGCAAACCTATGAGAAAGTAATTTGCATGCTGAAATATTTTAGATCAACCTCGACCAAAAGATCATTCGCAATTGCTATTAAAAACGGAATCGACGGATACACGAAATTCGAATAACATCATGAAAAACTGTCAGGTACGGTTCGATAAAATTTCTACAATAGTAGCGCTACCGTTTAAATAGCACTCATCGTCTTCTTTATGTTTTTAGATTTACCTTGACCTAAATTGTAACATCACTGAAACAGGAACTGCCTCGAATTACGCAGACAGAGAGTTCCAACCAAACGTGGAAAATAGCGAGAGAAATAAAAGCGATCGAAGCGGGGTTATCGATCCTGTTGGCGTAATTACTATTTCTATTACTTTAAATTTATTCACAAAATGTATATGTTACGAGAGAAACGTGAAATTCAGGCCAGGCGTATTTCAAACAACGAAAATTAGAACTAATCCTTCGTACACAATATCCGAATCGCATCAATATTTTATAGATCTCGGGTTATGTCTTAAAATTAATTAAATAAACAACAGAATAACTACATCTATATATCTAATTCTCCGTAATAACAAGAAGAAGAATATTCTATAGCATGGACAATAATTAATGGTATTATACAAATACTGTTGTCTTGGCAAAATGTTACGGTTATATGAATTTTTATTTCATTTTAAATTATCAAATAATTTAATGATCATATTTTTGTATATATTTATTACTGTCAATGTCTGAGCAGAATATACAGTTAAATATATTTAATAATATAACAAATGTTTCTTAAATATTTTTTGACAGATAAAAATAGCGGAAAAATATAATTTGAACGGACAAACGCAAATGAATTTCCTAGTGAACAGTACGATTCATCGAATCATCGTAGACATCGATGGAAACGTTTCGAACGCATTGCTTCAAATACCCATGGGTGAGTTTGTCTTAAACGCTTGATTAAATTGTAGAGAAGCAACGGATCAAGATCAATTCGATAAATCGAATTAGCAGCAAATTAACCTATTCATCAAACGTAAATCCGTTTTCGTCGACGCAATAGCAGCTCGAGCCACGTGGTTTAATACTACACGGCCAATTTAGTTATGCATTGTAAACTAAAAATAATCTTCGATCCTTAGTACATAGTCTAGCAGGTGAATTAATAGCACTCGGCAATTTTCATGTCCATGTTCAATGTGCCGTGTTACTTATCCTGCACGCATACTTATTACACGCGAAACGTAAGATTTCATTTACCACGTTCGTTTTATGTAAATGAGAAAAGCTGTATAAATTAATAAAAAATACTTATCAAAGTCGATACTGACGAATAACATATTTATACTAAAAAAGACATCGGTCATCTTAGCGTAGGTGCAGTTTTTTTTTTTACATATATACAACAAATTGTCATTTTACATCATCTACATTTCTGTATACAGTAAGATATCGATTTATATCGCTATAACGATATTATAATATATTCAAAAAGTATCCGTCACTGTGTTAACGTATTACCGAACACCACAAACACGAACTATTTTTCCTTCAAATTGCTAATCTTAGATTGTGATATTCCGTTTTTCTTTCCTTTCACTAGCTTCATATCAAATTCTCGACTCTGTTACAAACACGATAAACCTAACCAATATCGCACGAACTTCACGCACCTCTATGCGCCATTAACTCGCAAACACCGTCCAACTTTTAACGCTGACAGATCTTTCGTAAATAAAACGACCGATTAACCTATTCACCTAGAATTCCCTTGAAAGGGATGGTCTCAAATCAAAGGAAATGTCACTGTTTTTATTCCAATATCTTTGGTGTTTCTTCTACAATAAAACGAACGACATTCGTACGAATTTCCATAGATTAAGAATTAACCCGCAACACCGACGAGCCAACTACGTTCACCCTAAAACGATGTTCCGCACAGTGCAAAAATAACACGAATTTCCTGCAAATAAGACGATCGATCTATCCACGTAGTCACTTAGAGGTCCTTCCGAAGAGATGATCTCAGATCAAACGAAGCTTCTGCCTTGGATTTTCTTCCACAATAAACCTATCCCCGATATTCGTGCAAATTTCCATTTACGTTTGGAATTAACTTACGAACACTGTCAAGCCATTTATTCTAACCTTAAAACACTTTCCCACGCAGAGCAAAAATAACACGAATCTTGTGCGATCGATCCTATGTAGTCACCTATGTACGTTATCGCCTAGAGACCACTTTAACGAGTGATTTTCAATCGAACGAAACACCACTGTTTTCCCCCTTGGCTTTTCCTCGTTCACAAACACTTTCAACCAGCCTACCGTTCATCGTATCGACCGCATCGCCGTCTCGGAGAATTCCGGCCGCATTCGTTACGTTACAGCGAACGATTCTCGTTTCGCACGCATAATCGTGATATTATCGCCACACGAATCCAGCGATTGTTATTCCGCGCGTGTTCATCGTCGATTTCTCGTCAAGCTGTTAGATCGCTCGAAACCACCCCGAAATATTCCTCGCATACTCGAGGAACGTGTTTCTCGCGAATACAGTCAAAGATGGGAAATACTCGCGAAACAAACCGCTATGTGCACGTACTTTGTATATTCTAATTAACAGACGCAACAGTGTCGAGGGACGTAACAACGATATCTTGGACGCATACGGGAGATCCGAACGGAGTGAGAATTGACACACGAAATGCGCCACCTGGCGAGTGGCGGATGAAGCTTGTAGGGCTAGAAGATTCAAAATATCGCTTCGTCGTGCAGGGTCTCGTGGACGAAGAGAACGACGTAGACAAACTGTTTTCACCGGATCTACGATCGAACGGTGAGTGAGAATTTTTAGTTTGAATTATCTAAATACAATGTGTCTCATTGATCTTCGTTGGTATAATCGAGAAGGGATGATTCTATGTGACAAAATAGGTTGAAGATATAGAATAGACTTTGTTTCCTTTGAAGCTCTATTGTCGAGAAAATCGACCGAGAAAATTTGCTATGTGTAAATTTAGGTACAATATTTTTTCTGCTTAAGGCGTCGTTTTAAAGAAAATAATATTTGAACGTATTTAGTTAAGAAA
Source organism: Bombus difficillimus (assembly GCA_014737525.1). Taxonomy (NCBI): domain Eukaryota; kingdom Metazoa; phylum Arthropoda; class Insecta; order Hymenoptera; family Apidae; genus Bombus; species Bombus difficillimus. The sequence continues at coordinate 1,898,677 of JACXIT010000170.1, forward strand.
TATGGTTGGTACGTTTATTAAATTTAAAAAGTTTATAGTCTTTTTATACATTTTATACATTAGACAGCAAATGCAGGAAAATAAAGTAAAGTTGAGGGAAAAACAAAGGAGAACTTCATACTTGTGATTGATGTGCGGCTTAATAAAGAAAATAATAAGAAAGGAAATTGTTACGTACGAGTGAAAGGAACTTAGATTTCGAAGGTTATATAATATCATGGAAATAGTAGTGTACATTAAATTGCAAAACGATAAGAATTTCAGAATTAAAAGCAACATCACATGTATGATTTTAAATCAGTCGTTAATTACGAAGACATGGTAATGTAAATATGTATGAGAGATTTAAATACGAAATGAGATTTAAACATTTAAACACAAAATTATGTAATTCACGCGAAATCTTTATTTCATTATGTAATTAAACGATATTTGTGTCGAAATGCCATCTAAAAAGCATATTTGCAAAATATTGATATATTTAAAATTAAATCGTTAACGAACATCCCCTTCTTTTCAATGTTACAATTAAAAAGGAGTAAAATAATTGAAGTATGATATAAGCGTACGATGGAATACATATAACAACACTGATACGATGTTGTATAAACAGTTGGGTGAAAAATCTATTTCCATGATACTCCAAAATGCTTACTATATTCAAATCTCTCTACCCGCAGATAAACATGCAACGATATCGTGCCCATAAATGGAAAATTTTTATTGAGAAAGTATCGTTACGAATATACTCAAACCAGAAACGTTCGGTGCATAAAAACGTATCTTTTAAAGAGATATTAAATTTAAATGTCCATTAAAAAAATGGTTGGCGCGACCTTAAATAAAATAAATAAAAATAGTAATATTTAAATTTAAAAAGCTGAATACAAATTACGCATTACTTTTTACGAACAGTTTACATAAAATTATCTCAACATATGAAAAACGTCGATACTAATACAATAAAATAATTCATGTATTTAACACGTGTCTGTAAATCTCCGCCGCCTGTCTATGATCGCGTATTCAGCATCGATATATATATAGCATCGTATAAAGACGAACAAAAAGAGCGATACTAAGTAGATATAATCATTGATACAATTACTATCAATGTCAAGGATGTTATACTAAAATTATTGTTGTTGTGTAACATGCGGCTAAAACACTTGTTACGAGTGCACTTGTTGCGTTCGAATACCATCGAGGTGTTCCCTGACGATGATTCAACTAGGTTATTGTCTTATCGTTGTGATACAACAATCCGGTTGTAATGAACCCTTTGCACTTAGGAAGCATTTTAACATCTTTCTTAATTACCACGGTAATTAAATACCAAATTCATATGAAAAAATGTACGATTACTTTATTTACATATTTAGCATTGCTATATAAATATATAGCTATGCGGTAGAATATAATTTACATTTCATAATTTATAAAGTGTGACACATTTCGAAACAATTGTTCGGGTGATTACTCGAAAGAGTGATTGCGAAAGAATTTCAAACCAAAAATTCTAATTAAAAGAATAAATTAAAATCTTCCACTTTAATACTGAAAGAATTAAGATATTCGCTGATCGAGTTCTTCACTTTCAAATTTGATTTTTTAACTCCTCCTAAATGCAACGCCTTTGACATTTACCTGAATCACTTACGTGACAATACCTCTGAATTGAAAAGAAAATATTCCTAAATACAAAGCTCGTGCCTAATAATTGGGTGAAATGGCTAAGTTTACGAGACCCGTATTTACGACACAGAAAAAGTCGCATCAGAATAACCGGCATTCCGAGTATAAAGCATTAAAATTCCCAATTACCAAGATATCGGGAGCTTACCTAGGCAACCTTATGAAACGACGATCAATCGACAATAATGGAAGCGTGGCGATCGTTTGTAATTTAAAAGATTCCAAAAACCAGATACATCCGACAGATCGGTCCCGATGGTCTAACTAACGTAAACTTATATCGCGAACTGTCGGCAAACGCCGTCGCGTTCGTATTTGTCACCACGTCGTAACGCGTTGAAGAGACTAGCTAACGATGCGCCGCACATCTGACAACTGCCAACCGAAACGTTGCTTTCTGGCTCCGAGATACACGAAAAGTTGTGCAATACGCGACGGCGAGCTGCCCTTTGATCAGCCAGCTCGCGCGTTTAGCTGACGCACGCGAGATGCAGGAAGAGAAGATCGAGATTCGCCAATTCCTTCTCCTACTTTTTGATTCTTCTTTATGAATCATCGAAATCGAACAGATACAACAAAAGATTAAGTACACGTGTGAGAACGCGCAAAACACGATTTCTATGAAACAGGCTGCATTCGTAATTAACCCATCTGCAAATGTGCTGTTCTATTATTACCAAATCGGTTATACCTCGACTATGTGCTTTGTTTCTGATTTCGTACGCGTTACGTGCTCGCTTGATATATCAAAACTATCAACACGTTCGTGTTTGGTGTATCGTCGTCTTATTCAGTCTCGTCTCACCGACGATATTGACGATGAATGTGTTGGCGGTTTTAAATCTTATTACACGACACCTGGCTTTTTTTTTTTATCTCTGGTTGAGCCTCTTTCAAAAGGAAACAATGCTGTATTGAATAAATTATTTCATATGAAAATGTGATTATTAGACTGCGAATGATTATGCATGTATGAAAAACTGAAAGGTGCAAATAGATAATATAAAGAATGTATTATATAATGTCAAAGAATATACAAAATATGAGTACAGAGTACGGTATCCGTTATAATACTTAAAAGATGGAACAAGTCTCTATTGAGATTCTATTTTTTAAGTTGATTCCACAAAAAATATGAATTTTCGTAAATATACGTTCGAAATAACTAGTGAGATAGGAACTATAAATTGAAATAACGCTAAGTTTCAATTCATAGCTTCTACAGAAACAAACCGTAAGTCGTAAGTTCGAATTATTACGGGAACATGATTTGCTAAAAACTATTGTCGTTCGCGCCGTGATTCAGACATTACGCGTATAACTGCAAGAATTAAAGTAATACTTATTTTTAGTGATGATAATTAAACTTCTAGTTACTTAGTAATAGTTAGTAACTATTTTTCAAGTTTTTAAGTACATACTGACTATTATCTTGACAAAATTGTCCAAAGAATTTATCATAAGTTTCGAGAGGAGTTCTTAGCTTGTCTATCGATCAATTTTTCAGCTTCAGGTATGTAATTATATACAAGTTAAAAGGAAATAAGTTTAAAGACACTTGACTTTGAATGTTACGAATTTGAAATGAAATATAGTTCAAGTTAGTAATATTCAAATATTGTGTACGATATTACACAATTGAAAAATGTTTTTCTAACGAATTCTCGTACAATTCTAATCAATGCATATTACGTTAATGCACACACGTGTTTATTTAAGTTTCTCATTGGTAGAAGATATATCGACGACAACAATTTGAAGAAAATATTGATATCAGCTGAAGAATTTACATACGTTAGTTCATTGCTATTCAGCTAGGAGATAATGTTATAGATATTGTAATTAATGTATCAAAGACGCAGCGTTTTCGAACAAATGTGATAAATACACACACGCTCGTAATATCGTTTGTTTTCGTTTAGATTGCGAAAATTACACAGAACTCAAATAGAAGCATTTAATATCTCGTTGAAAACAATTAAATCATAATAATCATACACAAATTTTAATCTGTAGATTTACCTTGAGCAAGTTAATGTAATCTAAATAAAAAGGAGAAGTGTATCATCTTTTAAAATTAAACAGAAAGCAAACAATTCAAAATTACTTCCAATGAGTATTTCATAGATGTTAGTTATAATATTAAATATTAGATCTTGGCTTTTTCAAAATATTTAAACTCTTTTTAAATGCATACATTATCACGAAAGAGAACTACTTAAAATGTAAACACATATTTCCGTTTCGATCTTCTAAATAGACGAAATTCGTATCTGTTTGTTAATTCAGATTCCTATATAAATCCCTACTGAGAAACATAATTCGAATTCTTTCATATTACCTTATAATAAAATCAAAGTCACTTTCTTACAGGAAACATCAACGATGAAGAGAATAGATATGATCGTTCAAACATTAAAAAAGAAGCAGATATATCACGAGATGAAAAGGAGACATTTAATGATAAAATAATGGTAATACGTATACTAAATATGCCACTATCATTCTGTGAATATATTTGAAACTAGAAATTGTATTGAAACATCACCAACCTATAATACATTTTTCCAGCCGATTAATTCTGATATAACTGTGGTTGAACAACAAAATTTGGATGCTACAAGTAGTTACAAATTAGTGGGGAATAGAAAGATAACACAAGAAAGATCACTAAAATATGTTATTCAAGATCGAGATGAAAATGAGCAAATAAGGAAAGAAATTTCAACAAAATACGATTTGTCGATGATTACTCCTAGTACTGAAAGCATGTTGCTTAATTTGTACGAGTATGTTACTATCGTAGATATTGATAAAAATTTAACTGTTACTTCGAATTCTTCGAATGAGAAATTTGTTGAAAGAATGATTCCAATAGAGGTAAAGAAAATAAAGTTCTCATTAATAATAAGTAAATGAATAATATTATTGCCAATTGTGATATAACGAGGTAATTAGGTAGTTTAAAATCGATTCAATGAGGTGTCAAGTTTACATTCATTAATCAAAATAATGAAACAAACTAACAAATAATATTCAAAATAAAACAAAAAAATTAGCGACACATAATTACTTTCCTCATATTGTCAACAGGAAGAAATTAATTTTATTTTATTTCACTTGCAATTCTTACTTTTACATGGTAAAGCATAACACGTCATTAATTCAGGAATGGGATAAATCTCATAAAAAATCTTCTATTGGAGAAATCGATAACCTCGACGTTGATATCAGAACACCAATACAAAAAAATGTTGATACATCTATGAGGATGATAGAAACTCAAGATAATCGTGAACTATCCGAGGAATTGGCAAACTATGCTAATGAAAATATTATCGAGGAGAAAACAATGCTTATAGAGGTAAACAGAAATAGTAATCTGCTTGTTACACCAGGAACGATACACAGAATAGTATTTGATGTGATGAACAGTTGTATTTTGCCTGTCAGATATGTATTCAGAGTAAAGAGCACTCCTTTCAGATTGTACAACATTCAACCAGCCTAGTAAGTTATATTATGTTTATACTCGAATTTCACCCATGATAGCCTTTAACGATTAATTATATTTTAAGTTATCTGTCTCCCCTTTATTTTATTTTTTAACCATTGTTGTATGATAAGTCAAGACTAATCTATTTCTTTTATTTAACTTTTATAAGTTAATGACATGCAATGAATATGGTTGTCTTCTGCTAATATCCCAGTAATGAACGTTTTATTTTATATACACGCGTAATTATCAATTACACGTCATCCATACGTATGATCCTTTCTTCATACGTCAATCTCATTGATCTGTTCATGCTTGACCATGAAAAATGAATTTCATTTCGAATCATAACATTAATTAATATCATCGTATGATCAATTATATAATTAGATTATATGAAATAATAACAAAAGTCAAATAAAAACTTTTAAATTATTATATAAGAATATATAATATTAACTACATAGAAACAACTTCGAAAGATTGTATACAATTTCTTATGCATTTCAAATAGACTCATAGATGTTAGTGAAAGAATGCAATAGTTTAAATGAATATCATTACTGTATAAATAAACAAATCTTTTGCTTGGTTGTTGAATAATTTTAATACCATCCCAGTTATTAACACCATGTCGATTTTCGTTACGCGATATGACAACTTATTCATTATTTACTATTTATTTATATTTTAGTACATGGATATATCCCGGACAGATGAGCAACGTAGCGGTAGATTTGATTGTACCTGATAATGCTGCACCGGATACAGCTAATACCGTCACGTTGTTTATCTTGGGTACAGAAATAAAGGAAAAATCTGTATATCTGTACGTAAAAGGATCACTTTCAAAGGTAATCATTAGAAAAAGTTAATCACAAAAATGATTAATTATGAAAATATATATCTTCCAAACGAAACACTACCAAATAAATCCTTAAAAATTAAAATTTTCATTTGATAATTTATTAAAGCATACAAAATCTTGAATATTTCAAATTTTGTGATGGACACACTTATTAAATCATTAATAAAAGTCGTGCAAATATATTTGCAAATGTATATTGTATAAAAATACAGACTATGTAGCAACTTAAAATATTCTTTGTGGTTTAATAAGAGTTCATAAAATAATGCTAAATCATTTTAATTTTAACTATTAACATTATAAAATGTATTTCTATATATATATATATAACTACATTTATAAAATGTTTTTTTGATGAAGAGTTTACGAATGAAAATATTAATACCTCTGCTATTACCGATAACATACATTTTTATCAAATAACGTTTTCTATTAATACAATAATCTGATAATAACATTATAAATTTTATTACGTTACGTCACAATATCTAGCTAACCGATGATGTAAAGCCAACTACTGAATATTCTTTCAATAATAACTGCGCTGGAAAATTGGTAAAAGATCGATGCTATAAATCCCGTTGGAGCGTCGACATTACAATTCAAGATTACGACTCAGGTATTAATTAAATTTCACACAATTCTTTATCTGAGAACGAACGATATTTTTTCCTTCTTTTCCATTACAAACGAAATTATACTTGCTGCTCTACTCCCACTAAATTAATTTTAAACACTATTTTTAAATACGTCGTACTTATTAAAGTTTCTAAATAGTTTTTTTATATTCAGTGTTATTAATAATTTTCTGTGTTAATATTCTAAAAGTTTTGGTTTACAAAAAATTCACATGATTAATTTATGAAGTACAAATTTACTGGTATTCAGAACAAAAATTATATTATTTATACTGAATTTTCTGAATTTTACAAAGAAAAAATGTTAAATATTTTATACAGGTTTGAAACGTGTGATATCGTCACTGAACAATGTTTACCCACGTACGGAATTTATTAGTGGCACGAGAAGTCCTGTAACATTCTATTATTCTGCTACGTGTTGTGATAAGACAGTTAAAATTACAGCAATAGATTTATTAGATAATTACAGCACTATAACGATAGATGTCACAGGTAATTATTGCATCATTGCTATTACATTTATTGATATAACTTCTTATTTCATAAATAAATATGAGCTTTGAACAAAATATGCAACACTCTATGGCATCCATATTAGAAACATATTTCTGAATTTGTATTACTTTCTAAGAAACATGATAATATAGCTGTGGAGAAATGAAGAATTTGTATCTTTCATAATAAAACAAATACGACCAATTTTTTCAGCATGGAACAACTTATCAGAAGCTGAGATTGCAGCTATTACAGTAGGAGCATTGATGGCTTTGTTATTCATTATTGCGATCACTATCTTAATTATATATTGCATTCGAAAAAGGAAAAGTCACGACTTGCCTTATACACAACGATATGGATCAAGACCACCTACGCAGTCAGAAAGGACTACTTTCTAATTCTTTATCAGTCCTAAAATATATATCGCAATATGATGTAGTTTGCATTCATTCTTGTTATTATATAAGTTAATATCACAAATTAACATTAGATTTAAAATACATTTCTGTTCATTATATCTACAATAATGTACATAAGTTGTTGTTAATAAATGTTGATATTATCTTATTTCCATATACAAACACGATGATTTTATTTAATATTTGAAGAACAATCAAATTCAATTTAAATTTATAGCATTATAATTTTAATGGTAAAAGTATAAATTGCAACTTAATGTAATTGTAAATTAAACAAATTTCAACAAAAGAAACAGTGGAAAACTTAATGTACAAAATCTATTACAAACTTTACGTTATAATAGAATTGCATTGTATTGCACGATTAAAGAAAAGAAAGGGTAAACTGGTTTATTTTACAATTACATACAAATACATACAACGTCAAAGCTGATATAAATGTCAAAATCATTAGAATTCAATAAATAGTTATACTTATTTTGCAACATACGTACAAGTACTGAGTACAATAAATAAAGTATCTAGGTTGGAAAACAATTTCTAAGCTAGTAAGAAATAAACTGACATTCAGCTTGTAACAAACATTATGCATGCACAGATGTTTGCCGAAATGCGAATGATACCTGCAACTGTGTGAAAATAAATGAAACAAAAAAACAAGAAAACGTACATAATGATGATTAGTTTTGTGGCAAATGTCATTCATACATTTTATCACATGTCAAGATTAGGAAAATATGAATCTGTGAGAGCCCCACCCAGGTGTTTCATTAACAGACTCACCATCACGGAGTACCGCAGGTGTAGCAGGCGTAACTGGCATCAAAAATGCATTTTCGGTGTAATTTTCAAACGGAAAGCCTTCACCAGCAGCTGATAATAATGGATTTTTCACTTTACGTGATTTACCACTCATGTTTGCAGTGACGTTGGCACCACGCAACTCGAAACACTGCCATCAAAAGATTACTACACTACGAATTGCAAAACACTGTCAGTCCACCATAGACTATAAACATTTAACCTATATCGCCACGTTTATGTATAGTCTAAATACATATGTGTATACATGTGTATAGTAGAGGTAGCATATGAGCTAAAGATCTGTGTTCTAAAGGCTCAAACGTGGCTCAGAGAGATATACTCCATGTTACTACTGCTCTCTACTGAAGTACATGCGCAATGCGCATGCGTTATTTCCCACAATAGCTATCTTCAGAGTGATTTTCACGAAAACCAGAATTGTGCATTATTCAAATAATATTTTGAATAAATTCTCTGAATAGAAGTTACAGATAGAAAAAACGAGATTATTCGAGAATTTTTTTAATCAGAAACGTACTGCGTACATTTATTAATTGTTTGATCGTTATCACAGCTTCCTTATTCAATAAAAAGATATTACACCTGAAAATATATTAATGTATCATCGTGAAATAATTTGCATTATAACAGAATATATTGTAAACCTATGTGTGAAATTAAAATCATATGTCATACATAGTTAAGTACATAAATATTTATTCTCGCTTGTATACAGTTACAAATGTGGAATTTTAAATACATATGTGAATACTTGAAATCGAAATATCGTAACATTCTAATAATTTCATTTTAAATTTATTAAATTTATTATTTCTACGGTATTATGTAAACAAAACTCAACAAGGGTTATAATGCAAATATATTATGAAATGCTGCATATGTATATATGTATATTGTATATCAAATATCATAAGAATTCATTGCAAGCAATAAAAGGATATTAAATTTTCTAAAAATAACTATTTAATAATAAAAATGATAAGAATATACCATGAGTATGTTTTTAAAACAATTATCGTACAATTAAATACAATTGCAAATATTCGTCTACAATTCGTCGTTCGATTTTATTTATAAGATATAAAAAATGTGATTTTTCATTGACAACGATATATTTTTTGTTTTACTATTTGGTCAATAAGTTTGAGATAAAGTAGTAAATTCCAAAAAGATTAAAATAATTAATCGAAATAATTAAATATTCGTACTTTCCCTTAATTTCTCATAATGCTGAATATAAATTAAGATTTGTGTTATGAAAACGAAAGATTTGAGAAATAAATAAAATGTGGAGAAATAAATTCAGAAATATTTATTACAATTCAACTATATCGAATACATTTTGAATATATAATTTTTGTCAAATACACTAAGAATTTCAGTGACATTGAACAACTTATTTTAATTATAAGATTGGTTAGTCTTCGTATCTTGGAAATATGGGCTCATCAAAGGGGGAATGAGGACGTTGCGGGGGATGATGTGGAATTGGGGGAAGGTCCGGGCGGTGTGGCGGACCGGGTGGGTGGTGCGGTGGAACGGGAGGGTGGTGTGGTGGACCGGGTGGGTGGTGTGGTGGACCGGGTGGGTG